>NKZH01001942.1:0-44736 GCA_002370695.1 Metschnikowia matae var. maris | reverse complement strand
CTGTGGCCCTAAGTGGCTTAACTAACGTTGATCGGACGGGAAACAGTGTTTTCCACTTGGTATGGCCGCAACCGAAAGTCCATTTTTTGGGTTAGTCCCGAGACTATAATTCACTGATCCATAAGTTTATCAGAAATCACTAGTTCCTTTAGGAATTGAGAAGATTTAAAAACTACAAGCTTTCCGTATCTTGATACAAACCAGAATACAGTCACGGTCTAGTATAAAGAGACTGTTCGGGAATCAGAATAGCCAAAATTTGGTATGACTATATCCTGGAGAAGTATCTTTACATTAAGAACAAAAGCCGCCTCAACTCAGAATACACCAGGACTTTTAAGACCATTACCAGTACCCACTTGTAGATGGACTGACATATCGATGGACTTTTATTTCAGGATTTAACACTACAAAACGTGGCCATAACTGTTAGACCCCACCATGGGTAACGTACTACTCATGTGTAAAGGTACCTGTGGCTGCGGTGAATCCTTCATGGTATAGCATAGACAAATAAAAGTAGACAAATCATAGAGTTAAGATATTAATAGGTTATAGACAACTGGCATTAGGTGTAAACAGGTGTGAGTGATTGGAGCAGTTATCATGGAAGTAATTGTACTCGTAGTACGTAACTGAAGCTTTTAGGTACCAAAAAAGATCTATCTTGAGAATTTTCCAACAACTGAATAGATCTATAGATACTTTCTATTAAAACCTGGTATGCCAAGTAATACAGAGTAAGGAGCAAACATTAGTGAGTAGTGGTGTGAGGGAACAGTTGAAATAGAGTAGTACAAGAGATAAGGATGAACACTACTGTACCAGATTTCAACCCACTTTTAACACCCTTATAAAGGAAAAAGGTAGTCTACCCTGCTACTACTACTACTACTACTACTACTACTACTACCATTACTAATCACTTGGAATCTTGAAACATTCTTTCACATAATTACCTTGGTCGGCATCGATCAATTGTATATATCCTTCTCGGGTGAATATGATAGAATGGTTTTGATTATCTGATTTAATTGAATCTTCGGTTTCTATTATATACTGGAGTAGTGTTATAGTAGTACTCTATAACAAGTACTTTATAACAAGTACTCTATAAGAAGTACTCTATCACAAGTACTTTAAAATTGTTATGCTCTTCAATATCTCAATACATGTCAATTCAGTGTTCAGTAAATGTCAATTCAGTGCCTAGTAAATTAGTATAATAGTAAGCAGTGGCCAGTACCAGTACTCAGTCATAGCTCTAGTATGATCTTTAAAAAGTAGTATATCCTTTTTAATCATGTACCCTCTTATAAGGTTGTACAAGTATTAGTCTAATGTAGTCCAAGAATTTGGTATATGCCATATCCTAGTAAAGCTCAGTAGACCTTTCCCTAATTTGGTATACCCTGGAATCACTAAAGCAGAGGAATCACTAAAGCAGAGGAATCACTAAAGCAGAGGAACTGGAGCGGCTTATATAACTTTGAGAGAAACGTGGAATCAAAACTATCCATCAGAACAATGGGAAGTATTGTTCTGGAATATTAGAAAGAGACCATCGATGCACGAAGTGCTATGCTTGTAAAATGCTTTATCACAATTGTAACAATATTCAGACTGAAAGGCTTCAGAATACCTTCATAGACAGGGCCCTGCCTATGGTGGATCTAACAAAACTTGGTGTAAATCATTAAGCCACTTGGTTTGAAAATTAAACCACTTGGTTTGAAAAGGATGTGTAAAGGGTTCCGAAACTTTTTGAAACAATGGTTTGAATAATATTCAAAAAGACTGTAGTAGCATAGTGATTTTCAAAACTCTTCAAACCAGCCCGACAAAATGTTTCGTACTCCTTCACACAACCTTTCAAAGCAAGTGGCAGAATAATGTGTCACACCAAATGTTATTTCTTGAAGAGTTCAATATTCAAAAATCTGGAATCTGGAATCTGGAATCTGGAATCTGGAATCTGGAATCTGGAATCTGAAGGATTACCTCATGTGCACCACACATTTGGGAGTTCTGATGTAGTACCAACCAAGAATCTGAACTGACGGAACTGACGGAACTGACGGAAGAACATAAATTGGTATCCCTTGTAGTCCTGCATAAAACATCGGGTTAGAAGTTAGTTTAACTAAAACCTTTTTTAAAATTATTGGTTTATTTAATTTTGTCCCATTGGTTTGAATAGTTTGATTATATAGAGTAGTATGCAAAATCTCACTACGGAAAAAAAGCCTGGAGCCGGTACTCACACACTCACTTTTGCAGTCGCACGTCAAAAGTCACCAAAAGTCTAAAGTCACCCATTCACTGAATTCCATAAAAGAAGCAGCTACCAACAGAGAACAAAATATATCATCAAAAAACAAAACAATGCTTCACATATAGTAGAATATATAACCAAAGATAAAAATACTTCTAGTTTATAGACCAGTTAGAGTACTAGAGTCAGAATGGCTCCAACTAATGGCTGATATTAAACAGCCAAGGCCATGATAACTAAGGTCATAGAGTCAGACAGGACAAGCCATTGATCAGACAAAAGGTATGGATTTACAAGTGATTTAAGATTAGCTTTGGGAATGAAGTCCAGATCACAATTGGCGATAGGGAAAAAGGGCCCTTCGGCTTTGTCTATGGCTGCCTATGGCTGCCTATGGCTTAAAAATCTCGTCGATTTCCGAGATCTTCTCGTTGCAAAGCCGTTGCATTTCTTCATTCACCACCGACTCGTTCCATGTCATGCCAAGATAATTGTACTTGGAGTCTCCGTGTTTTTCAAAATCATTCAAACCAGCCTCTAGATTTAAGACTTTACAAAATTGAACTCTTCAATAAATGATAATTGGTGCTTAAAACATTTATGGTCATTTGGTTTAAAAGACTGTTCAAAAAAAGGGGTCCGAAAACTTTCCCGAACTATTGGTTTGTTTATTAGTTGCTAGTTCCGGTTCTAGTTACGAAAAAAAAAACAAAAAAAAAACACTGTATTAGATATTAGTTACTTCTAGTGTATTTCTCGCCAAGTAAAAGTCTAATATACTGACTGTATTTCACCCGCAGCAAAAGGTGAAGTTGGGTGTGGGCTTTGGTGCGCATTTTTACTCATACAAGTGACTGCACACCGAGCGGAACCAAACACCACCATGGACTCTTCCAAACCCCCAGGGTCTCTCTTGCTCGCATGGCAAGTCAAAAATAGACACTGTCTTGTGATTGGCGGAGGCGATGTAGCACTCAGCCGCATTGACCATTTAATCCGAGCAAATGCCAAAATCACCGTGGTGTCTGGGCCCAAGTTGATTGAAGAGATCGCTCAACGCAATACCGATAACTTACTCTACAAATTGGTACAACGGGACTTTGAACCTGCTGATTTGCAGATGTATGAAAAACCGCCTTCTTTTAATCTAGATTCATTTTCAGAAGTCGCAGATCATCATTATAAGGAAATTGATGATATGGTGTTTAATCAACACTTTGCCTGCGTCAATTGTTGCATTGATGACCCAGTGCTCTCAACCAAGATATATTATATGTGCAAATATCTTCGGATCCCAGTGAATATTGCCGATAAACCACCAATGTGTGATTTCTACTTTGGGTCCATGTTCAACCAGGATGCACTCCAGATCATGATCAGTACCAATGGTAAGTCACCCCGGCTTTCCAAGATGATCAAGGATGACATTTCCAAGAAATTCTCCAATCTTCGCCTTAATAATGCCGTGGACAATTTGGGTTCTATTCGGGCTAGGCTAAGGGAGAAGCACGTGACAGGCACCGATTTGGAGTCCATTGATAATCGGATGCAATGGATCAAAGGGTTGACGGATTTCTTTTCGCTTGAAGAATGGGTCAATTTGGATTTGGAATCCCTGGCTGTTGATAAGATTGTGGATACGTACCCGGAATTTCCCCCAAAGGATTATGACGAGTTTAAGGAGTTTATTGGTGTGACTACTAAAGTGAAGAGTGAGACAGAGACAGAGAATAAGACAGAGACAGAGAAGACAGAGACAGAGAATAAGACAGAGACAGAGAAGACAGAGACAGAGAAGACAGAGACAGAAAATAAGACAGAGACAGAGAAGACAGAATGAGACAGAATAAGACAGAGAAGAAGAATGCGAGTGAAGAGTGAGGGACAATTGAAACGTGCTACCCTTCTATACTAGTATAACACTATACTTGTTAGAACGGTCATGGGTAGACGCACTTCTCATTGGTATTTTTAGAGCCTACGAAAGTCAATTAGTCAGCTACTTGCCTAGGCTGACAATTCGTTTCTTTTGTTACCGTATGATTGATGAAATCATCTCATCTTATCGGCTCATCTCATCGGCTCATCTCATCGGCTCATATTTAAATAGCTTAGATTCCTCCTTCTAAGGAATCATCAATGAATATAGATAACTTTAGTTACTTCTGTATCTCTGTATATCATTATATACACTAAACATTAGTTGAAAAATACTCTAAAAATACTCAATACTCTCTAGGAGTGGTACCAGTGACCGATTTTACCCTTATTGGCCAACTAATCTCAGTCTAGCAACTCCAAGAGTCCAATCTTATACGGTCTATTCCGTCTGGTCATCTTGACGTATACAGACTGCACATGCCATAGTATTATAGTATTATAGTATTATAGAGCCATAGTGATATAGAGCCATAGAGCCATAGAGCCATAGAGCCATAGAGCCATATCTTTACTGCAAGAATCTAATAATACCAAAGTAATATATCACCGTACTACCTTAGTATACTATACAGTTTTTTTCAAAAGTATTCAAATCAGCTAGGCCAAATGCTCAAACTACACTAAGCAAGATTAAAGAACCCAATAGTTCGACGAATTACTGTTTTTCTTAAATACTTAATAAAGGGTTCACATAAACAGGTTACTTCAAATCCTTGATGTTTAATAATTTTTGAGTTGATCGTAAGTACGAACCTTTTTTAAATTATTGGTGTGCTTAATTTTGCTAGTCTGGTTTGAAACATTTTTTCGCACTGGTTTAAATAGTCTTCGAAAAGACTGTACTATACTATCTTTTTTCCGCCCTAAAAGAAATATGGGGAAGGAAAACAAAAAGAGAAGGAGAGATAATGGACAGAAAAAGCTAACAAGAACAATTGAAAAGAATACGTCAATTAAAGAGACTAGACTAGATATTGGGTGATACAAATTAAAAATGGCACTTAGAGAAGTATGATAGTTATAGAAGTATGATAGTTACAGAAGTATGATAGTAACAGAAGTAATGTGTGGATGTACAATGAGTAGTTATAGTGAGTAGTTATAGTGAGTAGATATTGTTTGTTTGAGTGCAAACATCTGAAGTTGCGACTGTGAATCGCGGAAAAGGTATATTCAATAGTCGGTGATTTCGAGGTGAGTAGAATAATACTTGTGTTACAACAGGTTCTATTTGGACCAGACACACAACCAATATGTTTATTTGATCAACATGATTTGATCAATAAGTTTATTTGATCAATAGGTCGACCAACAGTCTTAGTAATGACTTTAACGTTTAAGTGAACGTTGACATTGTTGTTATATACACGAGGATGTCGATATGAGCGATAGAGATAGACTAGTCGTCTTTCTTAGCTGGTAGTAGTCTTGGATCAAACAGCATGAGGTTAAAATCTGTAACTCATGGACCAGTTCAACTAGCTAGATTTGTAAGGGCAGACTAGACAAGACCATTGTACTAGACATAAACTTGAAGGTCCAGAGTCCAGTACTGAGTCATTTGCCCTAAGCCATGGTACCCAAATCACTAAGTCAGTCAGGAACTCATAGGCACTCATAGTAACACATTTTCTTGGAAACTCATTGCCATAGTAGTAGTACCGCAAACTTGACTCATCGTAACTCACAGTAATACTAATATGGTACTAGTCCCAGACCCCACTCTCTCATTAAATGTCTTCATGGATGAATACCTTGGAGCCTCCTGCACCCACGTACTCCGAGGCAATGTGTCCGTTACCCTTCAATTGATATTGGTAACTCATCAAGCCCTCCAAACCCACAGGTCCACGTGCATGGATCTTGTTGGTGCTGATACCCACCTCTGCACCGAATCCGTACCTGAACCCATCGGCAAACCGTGTGGAACAGTTCCAGTAAACACCGGCGGAATCCACACCTTTGAGGAACCGGTCGGCATTGACTTTGGTTTCCGTCACAATGCAGTCCGTGTGCTTGGACGAGTGCTCATTGATATGTTTGATGGCCTCGTCCACATCCTTGACTTTCTTAACGGAAATATCAAGAGATAAATACTCCACGTCGAAAGAATCGGAATTCGTGTCCACCACGAATTTAGGGTCAATTCCAGAAAGAACGCTCTTGACCTCGGATGTCACGTGCAACGTCACGCCAGCATCGGTAAGACTCTTGAAAACCAGGTTGATTTTCTCGGAATCCGCCAAAAGATTCTCATGAACCAAGAGTTGCTCAACAGCATTACATCCTGCAGGGTAATTGGTCTTGGAGTCCACCACCACCCGACAAGCCTTGGTGAGGTCTGCAGACAGGTCAAGGAAGATGGCATTTATACCATCGGCATGACCAAGGACAGGAATCTTTGTGTTTTCCTTAATGTTTTTCACCAAAGCATTACTACCACGTGGAATCACAAGATCAATATACTTGTCCTGGTCCAAAAGACCCGAAACGTCATCACGTGACTGAATCAATTGAATGGCCTTACCCGGAACGTCAGTTTCCTTAAGCAAGGTTTCATTAACCACGGCGGAAATGGCTTTGAAAGTTTGGTAAGATTCCTTCCCGCCCTTCAAGATTGCACAGTTACCCGATTTAATGGCCAAAGCCGTGATATTGGCAATGACCTCTGGTCTGCTCTCGAAGATAATAAGCAATACACCCAATGGAGACAGTACTCGGTATAAGTTCAAATCATCATCGAGTTTCTTGGCCAAAGTGGTTTTACCCACGGGATCAGGCAATTTCGCCACATCAAGTATACCTTGAAGCATGGTCTGGTACTTTCCTGGATTGGACAAGTCCAAGCGTTTAATCAATGAAGCAGCCAACTTATTTTCAGTAGCCGCCTGCATATCCTTTTTGTTTGCTTCCAAAATCGAATCTTTATTAGCATTCAAAGCATCGTGGATCTTCTCCAATGCACTAGATCTTTGAGTATTGGATAAGGTTTTAAGTACGCCAAAAGCCTGGCTCGCTTCAAGTGCAATCTGTTCCGCCATTTTATTAGGATAGTATGGATAAGGGTGTACGGGTTTATGGGAGGGAAAGGTTTATGAAATGGAAAAGTGTATGGAATGAATGGGTAAACGGGTGTATGGAATGGATGGGTGTATAGAATGAATGGGTGTATGGAATGAATGGGTGGTGTGAGAAAGTGAGTATGAAATGGTGAGTCAATAATTATTGAGTAATCGCGACGACGTAGTGCATACACTTAAGCTTATCTGGAGGTTAGATTATGTCAAGCAATATAGATAATGAAGTGGATAGAAAAAGTATGGATTTTAGTATTCTTGACTTTTAAGTTCACGTCAAAGTGTTAATGTAATTAGTACACGGATGTATGAGTATGAGTATGAGTATGAGTATTAATATGACTGTGAGTATGAGTATGAGTATGAGTATTAATACCACTATCAATATGAGTATATATTGAGACTGTTATGTTCTTCAATACATTTATGCTAACTGAAACTATGCTCGTTGATGGTTCCTCACAGAGAGGAAGTGAAGTGGTTTATAAAGCTTCGAGAAAAAAGTGGAGTTTTTAAAAAACTCTCTACTAGATTAATGGTAAGGATTGTTCTAGAATATACCAAAAGGATCATCATAGTACTAGGTATAATTATAGGTGTTTGCAATGGCCATTGTAACCTTCGGACAGAGGATACAGGGCCACACCCCATATAGCTTTACTTCTAGAGTAGTAGTCATTCCATGATAGTAGTCATTCCATTAATAGTAGTCATTCTATTGATAGTAGTCATTCCATTAATACTAATCATCATATTATATTAAGCACTGCAATTGATACTTATGGTAATGTACTGATCGTAATATACTAGTCATTCTAATGATATCTTTAACTTGGGTTGAAATTAATGCCACTGCGAAACCTAACTATAAAGGCAGTTATGGTAATTGTACGAGCCCTCTCATACAAAAGTTCTCACACGGGACCAAATAAAAAAAACCAGTGCTACTAACCACCTACATTTCCATTTAAAAGGAATAACACCCTCTACCACCCTCTACCACCCCAAAATGATATTACACAATTCAATCTATACAGTAATTCACAACATACAACAATATTATATTCTTTCTTTTCCTGTATAGTAGCCCACTTTACTGGCTCCTTTTACTAGTACCCTACATTAGTCTCACACATTAGTCTCATACATTAATCTCACACATTAATCTCACATATTAACCTCATACCCTAAGTGCCAGTACTAGTGTCCATTCCTCACTCACTGCACTGCCCGGTCGCGAAAAACACGCACCGCACATCTCTACACCTCCAACTCACTATTATATACTACTATACTAGCACCCGATTCTATTACCCAAACAAACCACCACTCACCCAATACTACCATCTACATCCAAACTTATTATTATTACTTCTACTACTGATTCAAATACTACTGAGCACTTGTTGCAATGGCTCGAGACCCGTTTTCCGACCGCAACAATCTCATTGATTTGGACCTTGATGGCTCTAACGATGGGAATATTCACGAGCCCCTGTACCCGGCCCCCCACCGGCCCATTGCCCCCGTGGAGAGTCATGTATCCAATCATTATGAGCAGAATCCATTCGATGATTTTCTAGAGCTTTCGGATGATGAGAATAATAACTTATACAGTTACGATAATTATGCGGCTTACAATTCTACGCCCGCGTCCAATACTAGACGAATGTTGGGCACGGAAAATGCTCCTGACCCAAAGAAAAAGGGCTTTTTTGCCAACTGGCGCTCCAATATTAAATCCTCTGATGATGCTACTTATACAGGTATGGGTGACTATACCGATCGGATCAATGAACTGCCCGAACTGTCTGATTTTGATATGAGACGGATCTACGCCAAAATGAAAGGTATATTCGTGAAAAACCCTTCCATTGATGTGAATGCCAATAAAGGACCTCGGCAAATCCACGTATTGAACCAATCACTCAACCAGAAATATGGCTACTTTGGCAATCACGTGTCCACCACCAAATACAACTTTGCCACGTTTCTACCCAAATTTCTCTTTGAACAATTTAGCAAATATGCAAACTTGTTCTTTCTCTTCACCTCCATCATCCAGCAGGTGCCAGGCGTGTCTCCCACAAATCGGTACACTACCATTGGTACTTTACTTATAGTGTTGCTTGTTTCGGCCATTAAGGAGATCCTGGAGGATATTAAAAGAGCAAATGCTGATAAGGAGCTTAACAATACTCGAGTACTTGTATTGGACCCAGTTTCCCATGACTTTGTGTTGAAGAAATGGATCTCCGTGCAAGTGGGAGATATTGTACGGGTCAACAATGAGGAACCTTTCCCTGCAGATCTTTTGCTTCTAAGTTCCTCGGAACCTGAGGGTCTATGTTATATTGAAACGGCCAATTTGGATGGTGAAACTAACCTTAAGATCAAACAGGCCAAGGAAGAAACTGCTCCTCTCGTAAGTCCTGCATCGTTGGTCAGCCAATTATCGCAATGTGAAGTCTTATCGGAGCAGCCCAATTCGTCCTTATACACCTATGAAGGAACATTGAACAATTTAGGGTCCCAGGGCAAAGTACCTCTTTCTCCGCTGCAGCTTTTGCTTAGAGGTGCTACTCTAAGGAATACCCAATGGATCCAAGGAATTGTGGTGTTTACAGGCCACGAAACAAAGTTGATGCGCAATGCCACTGCTACTCCTATTAAAAGAACTGATGTGGAGCGGATTATTAATTTGCAAATTATTGCTTTGTTCTGCATTTTGAATGTGCTTTCATTGATCTCCACTATTGGAAACGTGGCCAAGACCAGTGTGGACAGAGACGACCTCTCGTACTTGTACATCGAGGGAACAAACATGGCCAGGTTGTTTTTCAGGGATATCTTGACGTACTGGATTTTGTTCTCGAACTTGGTGCCCATTTCGTTGTTCGTTACCGTGGAGATCATCAAGTATTACCAGGCGTACATGATTGGAAGCGATTTGGACATGTACCATGCAGAACTGGATACCCCCACTGGAGTGCGTACATCGTCGCTTGTGGAAGAGTTGGGGCAGATTGAGTACATTTTCTCCGATAAAACAGGAACTCTTACACGGAATGTCATGGAGTTCAAGTGCTGTACGATCGGAGGAAAGTGCTACATCGAGGAAATCCCCGAGGATGGCCATGCACAAATGGTGGATGGTGTTGAAATGGGCTACTATAGTTTTGGTGATCTCCAGAACCATTTGGGAGACAGCAACTCTCTGCAATCGGCCATCATCAACGAGTTCTTCGTGTTATTGAGTACCTGTCACACCGTCATCCCCGAAGTCAATGAAACCACCAATTCTATCAAATACCAAGCAGCTTCGCCCGATGAAGGGGCCTTGGTACAAGGAGCAGCTGATTTGGGCTACAAATTCATCATTAGAAAGCCCAAGGGTGTGACTATTCACACTGAAATTGATAACCAGGACTCCAGCTATGAACTCTTGAATATCTGTGAGTTTAACTCTACCAGAAAAAGAATGTCGGCTATTTTCCGGTGTCCTGATGGAGTCATCCGGTTATTCTGTAAAGGTGCCGATAATGTGATTTTGGAACGGTTGTCTCAGCTGGAAAGACAACCTTTTGTCAACAGCACCATCAAGCATTTGGAGGAGTTTGCCTCGGAAGGTTTACGGACATTGTGTATTGCATCTCGGATCATTGGTGATGACGAATACACACAATGGGCCAAGAAATACTACGAGGCCTCGACACTGCTTGAAGACAGAAGTGACCAAATGGATGCAGTTGCAGAAGAAATCGAGGTGGATTTGTTTCTTTTGGGTGCAACGGCCATTGAAGATAAGCTTCAGGATGGAGTGCCTGAGACCATTCACACACTCCAGAATGCAGGAATCAAGGTCTGGGTTCTTACTGGTGACCGACAAGAAACCGCCATCAATATTGGTATGTCATGCAAGCTTTTGGCCGAGGATATGAACCTCTTGATCATTAATGAGGAGACAAAAGCAGACACTAAACAGAATTTGCAGGAGAAATTGGAAGCCATTTACGAGCACCAGAGCCAGGCCAATGAATCTGTGTTGGACTCTTCTTTGGCGCTCATCATCGATGGTCATTCGCTTAGTTACGCTCTTGAGCCTGATCTTGAGGATATCTTCATTGACCTAGCGACACGGGTACGTGCAGTGATTTGTTGCCGGGTTTCGCCATTACAAAAAGCATTGGTGGTGAAAATGGTCAAGAGAAAGAAGAAGGGCTCGTTGCTTTTGGCCATTGGAGACGGTGCCAACGATGTGTCGATGATTCAAGCTGCACATGTGGGTGTTGGAATCAGTGGAATGGAGGGAATGCAGGCTGCACGCAGTGCCGATGTTTCTATTGGCCAGTTCAAGTACTTGAAGAAACTCTTGCTTGTACATGGAGCGTGGTCGTACCAGCGGATCTCCAATGCCATTCTTTACTCGTTCTACAAGAATATTTGCTTGTACATGACGCAATTTTGGTTTGTGTTCAACAATGGATTCTCGGGCCAGTCATTGATTGAATCATGGACATTGACATTCTATAATGTGCTTTTCACAGTGTTTCCTCCGTTTGTCATGGGAGTGTTCGACCAGTTTGTCAGCGCACGACTTTTGGACCGGTACCCACAATTATACCAGCTTGGAATCCAGAAGAAGTTTTTCAATGTGACGATTTTCTGGGGTTGGATCATCAATGGTTTCTTCCATTCCGGCTTGATCTTCTTATGCATGATGACTCTTCTCCGTTACTCCAACTACCTTCCTAATGGAGCCGTGGCCGATAATTGGTCGTGGGGTGCTCTTATCTATACTACATGCACACTCACGGCACTTGGGAAAGCAGCACTTCTGGTGACACTCTGGACCAAATTCACAGTTCTTGCCATTCCAGGATCGTTTGTACTTTGGTTGGTGTGGCTTCCTGCATATGCCACCATTGCCCCACTCATCAACGTTTCGAAGGAGTATCAGGGTGTTTTAGCCCATACGTACCCCAGTTTAACGTTCTGGGCTGCTGTTTTCGGTATTGCCATTCTTTGTCTTCTCCGAGACTTTGCATGGAAGTTCTATAAGCGGATCCAGAACCCAGAAAGTTACCATTACGTGCAGGAGATCCAGAAGTTCAACATTCAGGATTACAGGCCTAGGATGGAGCAATTTGAAAAGGCTATTCGGAAAGTGAGACAAGTTCAGAGAATCAAGAAACAAAGAGGATTTGCTTTTTCACAGGTGGATGATCAGAACCTTGAGAAGATTGTCAGGTTATATGATACCACCAAGAAGAGAGGAGCCTTTGGCGAGCTCAGCGAGAGCCATTAAAAAGAACCAACTCCAAACAGAGTTAAAGAGATTCAAACAACTCCAAACAACTCCAAACAGATTCAAAGAAAAACAAAGAGAAACAAGGAGAAACCGATTTAAAGAAACTGACGTTGTTGAAGGAGTGTACACCAACACCAGTAAGTAAGATCATAAAGTCTAGTATTGGTTTTGGCGGTTTAAGTACTCTTGATCAGCAGATAGTACATTATGCATTAAGCTCATCATGTATCCAATCAACCAGATATAATATTTCAATCTGTAAGAGACCTTGTACTCACAGTACCATTCAGTCTAGTCGTTCAAAATCAGTACTCCTCCATAATTACAGTACTCCTAGAAATGATCCTCTATTCTGATCTACCACCAACTTCACCTCTGCTCTATCACATCTAAATGGTAATTTTGTTAAGGTGTAGAACCAAAAACAACTTCCAAGTGGAACTCAATCCATAATTGGCTCCACAGACTAGTTCTTATAGTAGTGTACTAGTTGTTGGATTTTTGGCAGAATGTATATTACCTAAACTTGTATTCATTGATGACATTTCAGAGAGAAGAGTCGGAGTGGCTTATTTGACTTGTGAAGAAAAAACGTATACTTGAAACCTGACGCTTTCACCAGAAACAATAGTAATGATATACTCTTGGTCATCGTATCAACTGATACTACCAAATGGTATCCATTACTTTAAGGGAAGCTCATCTTAGGATGGAACTTTTTGGATGGAACTTTTTGATGGAACTCTTTTGATGGAACTCTTTTGATGGAACGTTTTGGATGGAATGTTTTGGATGGAACGGTATAGTCTTCATAAGGCTAACAATAGATCTAACAATATCATTAGCCACGTGATTAGTAGTATAGTAGCAGTAGTAGCAATAACTGTAATATTAGTACATTAGGATCTTTCAGCATAAGCAATAGTAGATGTGATATGGTAGTTCAGTATTAGCACTACTATATAGTGTTTTTCGAAACGATTAAAACAATAATTCCAAAAAGTTTCGTACCCCTTCTGCACACCCTTTTCAAACCAAATTACCAAATTGGCATAATTTGTTTCACACCAACTTTCATTCATTGAAGACCTTTATAGAAGACAATCATTAAAGACATTCAATATTCTGGAATCTTAAATCTGAAGTCTGACGATTCCCCGTATGTACTACATCTGATTTGGGAGTGCTGTAGTATCAATCAATCTGTCAAACTGGGACTAAACAAGAATGGGTATGGAATTCTATTGGTGGTGAGAGAAATCTGTTTCGAGGGGGATAACGCCTCTATTTATATTCTTTTTTCGCAACAACCCCTCATTTGCCCCCACTTTTCGATTTACAGCCATTCGCTTTTTTTACAGCCATTCGCTATTTTTACAACCATCCGCGCACCACAACATATAAGAACAGAGGCCCCCACAATTGAGACCTTTTTTTAACCCACCTCTAGGCCATTCACTAGGCCATCACTTACACTCACTAGGCCATTACTTATACCATTACTTATACCATTACTTATACCATTACTTATACCATTACTTATACCATTACTTTGACTCACTAAGCCATTACTTATACAATTGTTTATGCCATTGTTAAACCAGGAGTTCCATACTATCATGATATATATACAAAAGTAAATTGGTGGAGTGCATGAATTGATATTTGATATATAATGATATGATTGGTTTAAAGACCTCATTTGCGGGAATATGTGCATTGATTTGTTCAATTTAGCTGTGGGTGTGGTTTGAATCGTTTTGCCTTTTTGGTTTGAAACATCTTGTCGCGTTAGTTTGAAGCATTTTGTCACAATGGTTTGAATACTCTTGAAAATCACTATATCAGTATAATACTTGTATAGTACTATTTGTGAGAGTAGCACTAGTGAGATACTATAGTACCGAGATTTTCAAGCTTACTCAAACCATTAATTATCTTGCCCTTGAGAATCCGGAAAATTCTGACATACCCAGGTTTAGATTGTTTGAGAAAGTTGCCTCTAGTGAATACAACAACATCCAAGAAGTATTTGGCATTGTTTCAGGTGGTTATTTAACCTTTGGTAACACTCAAGATGAGAGGACATTTCCGGTGATTTTGAATGATCACTCAAAACTCCTAAATACATTAACACTTTATTACCAAGAAGACAGAATGGTTGGAACCAGTTTGGCAAAATCAAACAAACCATTAATACAAATTGTTTGGTACTCCATTTTTACAGTCTTTCAAACCAAATGAACAAGATGTTGGATACAGCATAAGTATGGAAACCACCGTCCATTTTCCTTTTCGGTTTGACCCTTGATTGGTGATTCAAGATAAGACTCTCAAAAGTATTACATACAGATTTCAGATTTCAAAAGAGTATTGAATTCTTTAACGAATTAAATAAAGAGTGGTTCCGCGATTTGATGGTTTGAAAGAAGCCCTTTGGTTTGAAAGACCTTTGGTTTGAAACTCCAGAATAGTGCTCAAGTCCGTTACAGTATTTTTCATACTTACTCAAACCAGTCTCCATATTAAAGAATTCATAATATTGAATTCGAGTGAACATTGGTGTTTGAAAGATTATGACATTTGATTTGAGAGACTGTGTGAAGGGGTAAGATTTTTGTGCTCTTGGTTGGTTTAAATTTGTTAGTTCTGGTTCCAAACATTTTGCCTCCTGGTTTGAATAGTTTTGAAAAACAATGTAATGCAATATTGACTTTACAGTGTTCCAGGATTGGGGAATTAGAGACACATTTTTGTTTGAGCTTGTATTCATTGATCATTCATTGATGGTTCTTAAAAGTGAGGAACTGAACCGATTTATATATATAACTTTGGGAGAAACATGGAACCGAGAACCTCTCCACCAGAACAAACATCCCAACAAACATCCCCAGAACAATAGTACAGTGATATCAAACTATTAGAATTAATGTGACAGAATGGATCAAACCACACTAGCAAAATCAAACAAACCAATACAAATAACTCCCCAACAAAGAAACCAGTTCATGTTTAGTCGCTGTTTGACTTTGGTTTGAAAGAAGCCCTTTGGATTGAAAGAATGTGCAAAAAAGTACGACACATTTTGAATTATTGGTTTGAATCATTTTTCTAGTGTGGTTTGAATTATTCTATCTTTTTGGTTCGAACCATTTTGTTGCCCTGGTTTGATTAGTCTTGAAAAACACTATATAGCAGTAGTAGATATAGGAATAAGTATAGTACTATTACATCAGTAGTTTAATATAGCAGTAGTTTAATATAGCAGTAGTTTAATATAGTAGTAGTTTAGCAGTAGTTTAATATAGCAGTAATTTAGCACTAGTTTAATATAGCATTAGTGTTAGTTTAGTAAGGGTGTTAGTTTAGTAAGGGTGTTAGTATAATAGTACATTGAGATAGGGCCAAGGACCAGAGTCGCGCATTACAAATTATATGGTAGGAGCATTACATTTAGATCGTTACATAATGTATGGTTTGCACACGACCATACTCATTTCTCAGGCATCACATTATACATTTGAAGCACCATGGCCGAAGAGAAACCCAAGTCCCAAGGAGGCGTCGGAGCCGAAAAAGCAGGAGAAAAAACTGATACACCTGCTAAACTCTCCAATAAAGAACTTAAGGAACTTAAGAAAAAAGAAAAAGCCGCTAAGCGCTCTGCTCAGAAGGAAGCCCTAGGTATTAGTCCTGAACAACAAGAACAGATTGCCCAACAGAAAATCGATAAGAAAAAGCAAACCACAAATACCAATTTGAAGAAACAGTTGAGTCAGGCAGTATACAAGCATGATGTTCCCAAAATCCCTGCTCTTTTCAGCCATTTGGAGACTCGTGAACAGAGAAATGCTCAGTCGCCAACAGTTTCCCATATTGTGCACCCTGCCATCCTTACATTATCGCTTAATTTTGCCAGCCATAAGATTGTAGGGTCTACTGCTCGGTTACGGGAAATGCTTCGGGTATTCCAGGCTGTGATCCAGGATTACGAGACCCCGGAGAATACCACTTTGACGCGACACTTGACGGGCCATTTGTCCCATCAAATCGAGTACTTGAAAAGTGCTCGCCCACTTTCTTTATCCATGGGTAATGGAATCCGGTGGTTGAAACAGGAGATTTCCCTTATTTCCATTGATATGCCCGAACCAGAGGCCAAGTCCATGTTGTGTCAGAGAATCGATGATTTTATCCGGGATAGAATTGAATTGCTGGACCAGTTGATCATTGAAAACTCTTCTCATCACATTACAAACGGTTGTACTGTTCTTACCTTTGGACATTCGGAGGTCTTGCTCAAATTGTTCCAGTACTGTGTTTTGGAGCAAAACAAAAGCTTCAATTTGGTGATTGTGGACTCTCATCCATTGTTTGAAGGGAAAAAGTTGCTTGAGTCACTTTCGAATACTCGTATGGTTCCAGTTTCCAATATTCCATCCCGTCACCTTCCTCCTACCATTACACAGGAAAAGCTTAAGATCACGTATGTGTTGATGAACTCTTTATCGCTGACGATTTTGGAAGATGTGGACTTGGCATTTTTGGGTGCCCATGCTATGCTTTCTAATGGTCATTTGTATAGTCGGGTGGGAACTGCCATGATTGCTATGATGTGTAACCGCAGAAACATTTCTGTGCTTACATGTTGTGAGTCGATCAAGTTTTCCGACCGGGTTCAGTTGGATTCCGTGACCACCAATGAGTTGGCCGACCCCAATGATTTGCTTATAAACATCAACTTAAAGCAAGCTCCTCCAAGAAGATCTTTGGCTCTTGAACAGTTCATCAAGCTGCAGGAAGCAGAAGCCCCAAAGAAACCAACAGACAAAAAGGATAAAGTGGAGCCAGAACAGGAACAGGAGCAAAAGAATCCATTGGCCGATTGGGAAAAACTGCCGCAGATCAACATCTTGAATGTCATGTACGACCTTACTCCTCCTCAGTACATCAACAAAGTGGTGACGGAGTTAGGTGCATTGCCTCCATCATCAGTGCCGGTGATTTTGAGGGAGTACAAGAACACATAGAATCTCTGTAAGTAGTTATAGTCCAAGTAGATTTACATTGGGTAGTATCAGGGAAACAGCTGGGCCAGAGTATACCATAGATTATCAATAGAGCAGGACCATAGAATATATTTGATTATACCATTGATTACACCATAAATTGTACCATAAATTATACCATAAATTACACCATAAATTATACCATCCATTATACCATAAGTTATACCATCAATTATACCATAAGTTGTACCATCAATTATACCATGAATTATACCATGAATTATACACTCATATTATAGATCCACCAGACTATTCTGTATAGAGTAAGGGTAGAGTAGTCGTTAATATTACATGCTATCAATCACTAGTACATGACGAATACAAGAAGTACTCAATGGTATGAATTAGAATTTGGGGTATAAAGTATACAGTATATAGTTTACAGTATAGAGTATACTGGCTATTAGTACAGAGTATACTGGATATTAGTACAGAGTATACTGGATATTAGTACAGAGTGGATATTAGTACAGAGTATACTGGCTATCGTACAGTGTTAAGAGAGTGGATATTAGTAAAGATGAGAGTGTGTAGTGTATAGATGAGTGGGCATAGGCGAGGCGGAAGATCTTTCTATTCAATACATATATGTATATATATATATATATTCTTATTTCCATCATAGGTGAACTACTTGAAATGTTAAAGAAGGAAAAACGAATGAGAAAGGACAACAATGTGGATCACATTGCAGAAGCACTAAATTATCCTGTGAAACCACTCTACCAGATGCTAGTTTCTCATGTCTCTCAACTGTCTGATTTAGTACAAATGAACCCCAATTCATACGCTGAGGCAATGAAGAGTCCTCAAAAACGTAGTGGACTGTTCTGAAATCTTTAGGTAGGTAGTTGAGTATATACGTGGCCATACGTATATCTTCAGACCAGAAAAGTGGAGGCACAGAGGACAGAGCAAGGAGATTTCTTTCTCGGTGTCTCGGTGTTTAGGTGGTTTTTTTTGAAGGAGGAGAGACGATTCAAAAGTACGCTTGATATTATAATGTCTTGAATATTTCTTTAAGTTAAGCATGTTTTGGGATGTTTAATATATGCATTGACTGCAAGTAAGACCATAATTAATTCCCATATACAAATTTGTAGTGATACATGAGTTGTTAAATGTTGGTATACTGGAACAGTTGTATAGGTTTACTATTACTACACTATTACTACACTATTACTACACTATTACTACACTATTACTACACTAGTACTACACTAATACACTACACTATTTAGTACACAGTGTCATATACTACTGTCATATACCACTAGAGTACGATAGTATAGTACACTATATATTAGACTAATATACTATACACTGTCATACACTATATTAATAGACCACTACACTATATACTACAATATATACTACAGTATACAGTGCTATTCAAAACTATTCAAACCACAATAGCAAAATTAAACAAACCAATATATATAACACCCCAAACAAAGAAACCAGTTTACGTTCCGCCCCTGTTTGACCCTTGATTGGTACTGCAAGACTCCTAAATGTTGATGTCTAAATGTTGGTGTCTAAATGTTGGTGTACATATAAGGCAATCCTACAGACTTAGTATTATCAAAATATTGAATTCTTCAATGTATGAACGTTGGTGTGAACCTTTATGCTTTTGATTCGAAATTCGGTACAAATACGTACGAACAATATTGAATTATTGGTTTGAATAGTTTTGAATAACACTGTATACTATACCACTATATTACAGTATTGTACTACACTCCAGCATATACTACTATAGTACACCAATGTAAACGAAACCACTAATATACCACTATACCAATGCTACTACACTATATACTACACTAATATACCACTACACTACACTATATACTACACTATGTACTACACTATATACTACACTATATACTACACTATATACTACACTATGTACTACACTATATACCATTATAGTACACACCATTATATACTACGATAGTGTGCCATTGTTAAACCAACGAAAACCACACTAATATACCACTACACTTCACTATTCTACTACACTATATATTGGACAAAAACCACACTAACGTACTACACCAATATACAGTATTGTTTTTAAAATGATCCATAACAGTTTCCAGCTTTAAGAATTCAGAATATTGATTCTAATGAAAGTTGGTGTAAAAAAGCATTATGCCATTTTGGTTTGAAAGACTATGTGAAGGGGAACAAACCGTTTTGCTTGTTTTGTTTGTTTAATTTTGTTGGTTCTGGTTCCATACCTTTTCCCCCCTCCCCCCTGGTTTGAATACTTTTAAATATCACTATGTATGTTATGTTCTTTATAACGTATGTTGTCCTAAACTTGTATTCGTTGATGGTTCCCCAAGAGAGGAACCGAAATGGTTTATATAACTTTGAGAGAAACGTGCCACCGAAAAACTCTCCACCAGAACAATGGAAGTATTGTTTTTGGAATGTTCGAAGAGGGCCTTGGATTCACGAGTTGTCCTAATGATCAAATGCCGTATCACGACATTTGTTATAGACAATAACAATATCGGACATCGTAGGCTCCATAATGTATCTATAGCTATAGTGGATCTAACAATGTAATGGTGGTCCACAAGAGTACGGAGTAGAGTAGTATAGAAATATAGTATAGAAATACAGTATAGACTTAGTATGAAGATAGTAAAATAGAAATGGTATGGAGTAGAGTGGTATATAAATAGTGGTATACAAATTGTGGTAAAGATTAGTGAAGACTGGTGAATAATGGTGAATGGGGATGAAGAGCGGTATGAGAATATGGTGAATTAGAGTAGTATAGAAAGAGTAGTATTGAATAGTACAAAGATAGTGGTATGAAGTTTGGATGGTACATAAATAGTGGTATAGATAGTGGTAAAGATAGTGGTATAGATAGTGGTAAAGATAATGGTAAAGATAATGGTAAAGATAATGGTAAAGATAATGGTAAAGATAGTGGTATAAAAGTAGTATTATGAATAGTGGTAATTAGTGTTTGTTATGTTCTTTATAACGTGTCTTGTTCTAAACTTGTATTCGTTGATGAAAGAGAGGAGCTAAAGGGTTTATATATAGGGTTTATATATAATTTTGAGAGAAACATGGCACCAAAAAACTCTCCACCAGAACACTAGGAAGTATTACTCTGGAAAGTTCGAAACCGGCCTCTGATTCATGAGTTGTCACAACGACCAAATTCAGTGTCATGGCATTTATATCAGTCACTACTATAATCGGACATCGTAGCCTCTATAATGTATCTATATGTATAGGTAGTGTTCTACTGATTATGGACCTAACAGTGGTAATTACTAGTAATCATTGGTATTGAAATAGCGTGATGGAATAGTATAGTGATGGAATATTATAGTGATGGAATCGTGGTATAAAAAGAGTATGAAGTAGAGTAGTATAGAAATCTTAGTAGACAAATATAGATATAGAAATAGTAGTATAGAAATAGTAGTAATTGGTAGTATGGATATCTTAGTAAAATAGTAGTATAGAAGTAGTGGCAAAGAGTGGTAAAAGGTATATAAAAAGACGTGGAAGAATGTTACAAGATCCGAGGTGTTTGGTAGTAGTAATAGTAGTAGTAGTAGTAATAGTAGTAGTAGTAGTAATAGTAGTAGTAGTAGTAATAGTAGTAGTAGTAGTAATAGTAGTAGTAGTAGTAATAGTAGTAGTAGTAGTAATAGTAGTAGTAGTAGTAATAGTAGTAGTAGTAGTAATAGTAGTAGTAGTAGTAATAGTAGTAGTAGTAGTAATAGTAGTAGTAGTAGTAATAGTAGTAGTAGTAGTAGTAGTAGAGGCAGAAGTAAGTATAACTCATAATTTAAATTGTATAAGAAAAGTATGGAGTAGAATAGTATATAAATTTTAGTATAGAATTAGTGGGGATGTTCCGTAGCTTGATGTCTTCCAAGTCTCGGCAGAGGATTTCGTTGTCAGCATTGGATTTCTCAAAGCTAGGGAGTTCTTAGGAAGATTTCAGAACAAGCTTCGATTCCTTGCCGCTATAGGAAGTTTCATCAAGAATATCTGCTCTGAGGATCACGGTGGAAATGACGTTGTGCTCCTTGATCAAATGGCACATGGATGTTTTAAAATGACAAGCACCAAAGTCCGCATCATCTTCATAGATTGGGGCCCATGGGTATTCAAAAACATTCAACCCAGTCTCCAGATTTCAGATTTCAAATTTCAAATTTCAGAATCTTGAATTCTTTAATCAATTAAAAAAAAAAAAAAATGGTGTTCGAAGAGTGGTAAATGGTGGAAAATGGTGGTCAACACTAGTGAATAGTATCAAATGGTGATAAATAGTGGTATAAGTGAGTGGTCAAGAGTGGTATAAAAATAGAGTGAAAGAGATTAGTATAGAAATAGTATTATAGAAATAGTGGTATAGAAAGAGTGGTATAGATATAGTGGTATAGAAATACCATGATTAAATATTCCAGTAATAAAAAGGTGGTGTAATATATTATAAAGAAGAGTTATATAAAAATAGTAGTAAAAATTAGTAGTATAAAGAACCTGCTATGAAAATTGTGGTAAATAGTGGCAAATATTGGTATAGAAATAGCGTGATAGAAATCGTATGGAGTAGAGTAGTAGAAAATAGTGGTAATGAATGGAAACACTGGTAAAGACTGGAAACACTGGTAAAGACTGGAGTAAAGTAGCAAGTAGTAATAAAAGAAAGAAGTGGTGGTATAAAATAGGTGGTATAAAATAGGTGGTATAATTTATGGTATAGAGTAGAGTAGTGAGAGTCAAGTAAAGGTTGCACAGTAGTGGCTCACATTATAATGCACTGGGGGCCGCGGTCGCCATCCGTTGCCACTTATACGCGCACTATAAATGAAGTCGCACTATAAATGAAGTCGCACTATAAATGTAGATTCACCGATTCAAAAATATACACTCCATACTCCAGATCCATTGCCACTAAAAAATTGTATCGTTAAGTTAATTAGATCGTTAACTAAACAATTGCCTATTTAGTCTTTTTATCGTATAAGCGATTGACTTGTCATTTATATTATTAATCACGTGTCAATTGATTTACTGATTATATTATTGTCTAATCTATCCATTGGTCTATTTATTGTCTACATTGGTCTATACATTGATTTATTCATCCATTGATCTCATTTCCACTCATTTATTACATTGATTTTAGAAGATGACCGAATTGGCGCTCGTTCAGAAAGTGGACCTTCGATTGGCTTTGGCAGAGACGGATTCCCAGCTTCAACAAGCTTTGGGACTGTACTTGGCTCCCGTTCTACTTAAATTGGCCAGTCCTAATGCAGATGTGCGCCAGGCGGTGTTTAATTTGATCAAAAATACGTTTCCACGTATCTCGGCGGTCCGTGACCTTGTTTTGCCGGTAGATGCTCTTTTGGAACAGGCCAAAAGACCCAAAGTGGCAGAAAATGCTGATCTGAGTGCTGTCAGATTATACTCCTTGTTGTTCTTGTCCAAAGGTGTGGATAGAATGAACCCTGAGGCTCAAAGAGCTTTTATTCCCAAGATTATAGCTGGAATGGACTCTTTCCCGACCTCTGTGGCTGCTCGCTTGTTCAGTATACTCGTGAAGTTGTTGCAGACATGGAAAGCTCCAGAAAAGGGCTCGGAAGATGCTGAAAACTTGCACTCGGTGTTATTTTCAGGTTCGGAAGCAACCGAGATGTACTTGGGCCTGGTAATAGCCCGCTTTTTCCTTCTCTTGCCTACCCCTGGGCCCAATGTGGTGCAGATGCCGGGATTGAGCTATGAAGAGTCCAATTTCTTTACTAAAGATGCTGGTGTGAGCTATAAAACCGTTGGAGAGTTGAATGAATCCAAAACTCGTCTTCTTGAGTTTTTAAAAGTGGGGTTTTCCGATTCTGCCCTTGTTTTGCCGCTTCTCATAGCTTCCCTGGATCCTGTATCCGCTATTAGTGATCTGGCATATACTCGGTTCCGAAAACTCGACTATGAGCTTTCTCCGTCATTGATTGATCAATTGCTGGTGCTTTTTACGGGTATTCAAAACAAGACTCCTCCAGTCAAGGAGGTTTTGCAGGACAAAATCTTGACGCTTCTCTATAAAGCTGATATGAGCAACCATCCACATGTGAAACAAATCTGTGACTTGGGACTCCTGTCTTCATACTCTCGTTTGCGGCAAACAGCTACATCTTTTGTGAAAAAGGTGACTCTGCAATCGAATCCTTCGACGGAAACTGACTTCACGTCTTCCATTGCTCTCCGGCTTAAAGACTCCATTATGGCCGAAGGTGTACCGATATCCAATACTTCTCAAACCCTGAGTGGACGTACAATTCTTTCGCAAAGGGAACTTCAATATGAGACTCTTGCTGAGGTGTTGAAGAATACTCCTATGCTTTGGAACAGAGACTTGGGCTATGTGCAGTTTTTATTTGATTGTTTGGAACGGGAACCTGTGGATTTACGCTCCTGTCTACAAAACTGTCTTTCTAGTCTTGCGGGACATCTTCTGGACTTACCATTAGAATCCAAGAAGAAACTTAAACAAATGGCCAGAAGCTACTTATCGAATCTGAGCCCAGATCCAAGCGTGACTGCATGCAGGTACGTTGCCATTAAGTACGTGAACATGTGCTTCTCGTTCCGGGACTCCGAGGCCCGTCTACTTTGTCTTCTTGGGACTTCCAAAATCAACGGTCCTGAAACCATCGAGGAGGCCAAACGGGGCTTAGACCCGTACCTCTTTAGTCTAGCATCAGATCCACTTCTTCAAGCTCTGAGTTCTAGTCTTGAATTCCCCTCTTTTCTGGATATGGTGGTGACCATGGATGCAGAATTAAAAGGAGATTCCCCTTTACGGAAGAGTCTTGGTGATGCTATTCAATTTGCCTTGAAGTTATTGGTGATGCTGGCCGTGGAAGGAAAGGCCACAGTTGTGGCTGTGGATGAGGATTGGGGGCCTAGAATAGAGAAGGCTTTGGAGACCGATAAGACCGTACGGGAACTTTTGACATCAGAGATTCTGTTGAGGTCTAGAGGTGATACGCCAATGGACGAAAAAGAAAATGTTGCCAAGGATGCCATTTTTCTCTTTATCCAAATGTGTTTCCAAGCTCTCAATACCGAAAAGGCAGAACTTGGCTCTGTACTTAGGCTCTTGGTGTCAATGTCTCCTCCAGATACGATTGCCTCCTTGGGTATTTTCGTTGAATCCTTACTAAAGCTTATTGGTGAAAAAGGAATTTCTGATATGGCCACTAAAGACCTCTGTGAAGTTTTGGCAGTGATCGTGACTCAACCAGTGAATGAAGAGGAGATTATTCGAAACACAATTTTGAAATTAAAGGAGTTCTCCAATGGGTCCCATATTCTTGGCGTGGCCTATGTGGTGTCCCGTTTAGCTTACAGACAAAGACTTGAGGTTGTTAAGAAGGACAATCTTCATTCTTTTCTCCAGGAGCTTAGCCGAGGATTAGAGAACCCCAGGTTCTATGACTTGTGTGCCGAATCTGTGGCTCAATTAGCCATTTTTGGAGTTTTGGGCCCCAAAATTCAGGATCAAAAAGCTAATGATCATGTGGCCATTTTCAAAAACTTATTGCAACCCCGTGCAAAGTCGTGCCATGAAAAACTGGTGCTTGCATTGGCCAGCTTGGAGTTGGCAGACCCCGAGATATACCAATCCGATTCGGATTCTCTTTTGGCTGTGGAAGAACTCATTTACTCCACTCATATTTCCAAACAGTTTGACTTTTTATTTGCAGCTGGAGATGCATTTCTGGTTCTTGCCGGAGGATGGGAGTGTGGTTATATGCAGTCCCACTTAGATATTCAAGGCCAAAAAGTGGAATATGTTCCCAGAACAACCGGCCGGATTAAACCTATTCTCCTGCATGTGCTCACGGCCACATCCATGACCAAACCGTCTTTACGTAGGGCCAGTTGTATCTGGCTCTTGGCATTGGTGCAACACTTGAGCCATATGCCGGAAATACTGCTCCGGGCAGCAGAAATCCATTTTGCTTTCATGCGGTTTTTAACCGATAAAGACGAGATTATTCAAGAATCGGCAGCACGTGGGCTCAGCATTGTGTATGAGCTCGGAGATAAGGAGCTTAAAGAGACATTGGTCAAGGGCTTGATCCGGTCTTTCACTGACTCCAACACTTCGAGTCAGTTATCTGCAGGTACAGTGGATCATGATACCCAGCTCTTTGAAAAAGATGTGTTAAAGACTCATGACAGTTCCATCTCTACATACAAAGATGTTTTGAACTTGGCTCAGGATGTGGGCGACCCTAGCTTGGTATACAAGTTCATGTCTTTGGCCAAATCAAATGCGTTATGGTCTTCACGCAAAGGTATGGCATATGGCTTGGGGTCAGTGCTCTCGAAGTCCAGTTTGGATCAGATGTTGGCCACAGATGAGAAGTTGAGCCGCAGGTTGATCCCAAAGTTGTACCGGTACCGGTTTGATCCTAACTCGGCAGTTTCTCAGAGCATGAACGATATCTGGAAGACACTTATCCGAGATGGGGCCAAGACGATAGAGAGTAACTTTGATATTATTCTTCTGGAGCTTCTACTGGGAATGGGAAGCCGGGAATGGAGAACTCGTCAGGCTAGTGTGGTGGCACTTGGGAACTTACTTCAAACGCAGTCTGCAGAGAAGTATGAGCCCCATCTCGAGCAGATCTGGACGCTTAGTTTCCGGTCTATGGATGACGTCAAGGAAAGCGTGAGAAAAGAAGGCTTGAATTTGGCCCAGAGCTTGGCTAAACTGTTGGTCCGAAGTGCAGATCTCAGCACGGGCAAAGCATCCGTTGCGAAAGCCACCAATATGGTCAATAATTTGGTGCCCTTTTTGATGGGGTCCAAAGGTCTTTTGAGTGATGCTGAAGAGGTCAGATCTTTTGCTCTAGACACGGTGTTGAAGCTCTGTAAGCTTGGAGGAAAGCCTATGCAGGCACATGTCCCCAAGTTACTTGGGCAGTTGATTGAGCTTATGTCTACTCTTGAACCAGAGGTGGTCAATTACTTAGTGCTCAATGCGGAAAAGTATAACTTGACTGCAAATGATGTGGATACACAACGACTCCAGAACTTGGGTCACTCTCCACTTATGGACGGCATAGAGAAGCTTTTGGGTTTGGTGGATATGCACATAGTTGCTGATGTGGTGCATGAAGTGAAACGGGCCATTAAAAAGTCTGTGGGATTGCCATCCAAAGCATGTGCCAGTCGGGTAGTGGTGCTGCTCATAACCAATAGTGGGTTCATCACCAGACCTTATGCTAATGGGTTATTGGAGTCGTGCACCTCCCAATTCAAAGATAAGAGTTCAGCAGTCACCCAATCATTTGCTGTTGCTGCTGGCTATTGTTGCAAAATGGCCGACATTGATGCTGTGGTCGCCTATAGTCAAAAGCTCCGGGAAATGTATTTTGGTGGAGACGATTCCCAAACAAGAAGACTTGCTGCAGTGTGTTCGGAGGCTGTGGGCAAGTATTGTGGCTCCGATAAGTTTGAGTCTGTTTCCTCGGCATTTTTACCTCTTATATTTGTGGGGAAGCACGATGATGACCCAGACGTGGCTCTGGTGTTTGAAAAAGCATGGATTGAAAATGCCCTGGGGGTTAGTGCAGTGAAGGTATACTTTTCTGAGATTTTCGAGATGTGTGAAGCTGGAGTTAAGTCACATGACTACCGGGTCCGGCAATTGGTGGCTCGAACCATTGTGGATTTGTGTGAGTCCATCAACTCATTTTCTGACCTGGAGTTGGCGTTCCTTTTCAAAGTTCTCTTGGATGCATGCACAGGCAAGTCATGGAGCGGAAAAGAAATGGTTTTTGAGGCATTGGTTAAGTTGGCCACCAAAAACAAGTCATACGTGGAATCACAGCCTGAAACTTTAGGTATGCTCGAAAAAACAGTCTTGACGGAGCAAAAAAGACGTAATGTGGTATACCAGGCCAAGGCAGTTTTGGTATCAGCCAGTTTCTTGAAAGTGTTTCCGAATCGGGAAATCCTGGACTCATATATCCAGATCATGGACACTGTTCTTACAGATGAGTATTTTAGGGAAGCCGAATTGGTGGATGTTGATGAAGAGGATTACGAAAAGATGACCGATACTCAAGCAGTTGCACTTGAAGAAATGCATCTTTCATATATGCAGAGTGTTGCAAACGGGATATGTTTTGAGCCAGCCAACATTGAGCTTTTGAAGTTCCTCATGGAAACCATGAAGACATTTGTTTCCAAGGAAACAACCAAACCAAGGGCGTTGACTTGGCGCACGTGTCTTGCTTATAATGATATGTTCAAGACCGTGTTACAGAGCTACCAATCTTCAATGCCTTTGAACATCTTAAGTGAGTATTTCCCGATCTTGATGACTTTCAACGATGCTTATAAGATGGAAAAGTACGGCGTGGCATTTGCACGTAACTGTCAATTGGTCGAACAGCTTTTTAAGGATGTGGCTTTTGATCCTATGCTTGAAGAGTTACATGAGTACCTTCGGAAAATGGAACAGACCTCAGCCTCTAGTGTGGTGAAGAACGAGATCCAAATTGCTCTTGATCAAGCAAACGCTTGGAAGAAGTAAATACATTTACTACATCACTATCTTCAGAACTACTTCATACCATGAACACTACCACTACTTCATACAACTTTAGACATTAAGGCTTACACTCTATACATACACTATACTAGGTTATTTACTTTAGACTCCTAGTGTTCATCCAGTCTATATTAGTTCTATGGCTAGATACAACATTTCGGACTAATACCTGATATGCTAAACATACTTTACCAGTACTATTCTTACTACTCTTACTACTCTCATTACTCTTACTACTCTTACTACTCTCATTACTCTTACTACTCTTACTACTCTTACTATTCTTATTATTCTTACTACTCTCACTACTCATACTACTCTTACTATTCTTATTATTCTTACTACTCTTAATATACCAGTACTACACTTGTTACTTATACTACATTCTTCTACACTACACTTTTTAGATATAGGGTCAGGTACTTTGTTTAATGGGCTCATAATATCCAAGTACTTTGAATCTCTAAATATACGGCTGAACCAGGACTCCATATGGGACTTAGTCAGCCCATTGCCATCATGGGATGGAGGTTTTTGCCGTGACTTAGGTCACTTAGGTGACGTAGGTGAATCTATTTATTGCCAACCCCCACGTGTTTACCCATGGGGAGTCGTACTCCAATTCTGTCCTTGAAGACCTCAAATTGGCCCAAGCAATTACTAGGTCATGTCATCTCTTTATCTTGGAGGTGGGGTGGTGGTGTCGTGGGAAAGTGGGAAAGTGGTGTCGTGGGAAGTGTGGGAAAGTGTGGACTCCTTGTAAGGCTATGACCGAGGGGATTGCTTATGTTCCACCCGTCTCCCAGTTTGATACCTTCTGCTCCCAACCACCCTGTGAGATATGTTAGCCCAGGTCCTAACATCTAGCCATTTGGAGTCGCTTCAGAGATGACTGGTGGCTATAGAGCCTGTACATACTAACAAGGAACAAGGTCACTTGAATAGAGTTCTTGACAATAGTTGCGTTACTCTATGTCAAAGAAGTAATCAATATCTGGCACTTCGTCATAACCTGACACACTTAGATGCATTACCGAAACAGATGGATGAATGTGAGAAAAATATGTGTAGGTGAGTACAGTGTCTTTCAAAACTATTCAAACCCGGGGGGAAATTGTTTGGAGCCAGAACTAACGAAATTAAACAAACCAATAACTCGAGATAGTTTTGTACCCCTTCACACCGTCTTTCAAATTAAATTTCATAGTGTTTTAAACACAAACTTTCACTAGATTCCAATCTTATGAATTCTTAAATATGGAGGCTGGTATGAATGATTTTGAAAAAAACAATATATGTACTTTGAGTTTCCATATTTTTGAGGATTCGACCAGTTAGCTCCATAATACCTCAATAGGTAGAGTTCTTTCTAAAGCTTATTAAAATAAAACAATTATAGTATACTACCATAAACCATAAGAACTCTATCCCAGAGTAGACTATACTAGAGTAGAGTAGACTAGAGTAGACTAGAGTAGACTAGAGTAGACTAGAGTAGACTACTATACTACACTATACTATACTATACTATACTGTTAGATCCGCCATAGGCAGGACCTTGTGTATGAAGGTATTATGAAGCCTCTAAGTCCGATGGTTACAATGGTGATACAGCGTTTGGCCATTACTATACTTCCTACGATAATGTGTTTCCGAATACTCCAGAATAATACTTCCCATTGTTCTAATGGAGAGTTTTTCTAATCCACGTTTCTCTCAAAAGTACAGTGGTTTCCAAAACTATTCAAACTAGGGAGACAAAACTATTCAAACCATACTAGTGAAATTAAACAAACCAATTCACATAACCCCAAACCAGGAACCAAGTTCAGTTCTGTCCTCCGTTTTGACCCTTGATTGGTACTGCAAGACACTCCCAAATGTAATACATTTGAAGCAATCCTGCAGATTTAAGATTATTAGAATATTGAATTGTACAACCCTTTTTGACTCATTAGTTATTGGACGTTTTTGACTCATTAGTTATTGGACCTTTTTGAATTATTGGTTTGAATAGTTTTGAAAATCACTGTATATAAGTCAGTCTGACTCCTCTCTTTGAGGAACCATCAACGAATATAAGAAGTTAGGCATAAGTGTATTAAAGAACATAACACTATACTATACTATTTTAGTCTATACTAATTTACTAATACTTCGATTATATGTCTCTTTATATGTCTACATTCATCCATTACAAGTGTCTTTCTATGTTTTATGAAAATACGAATGGGTTGTTCTGTACTTACCTACTAGTCACTACTCACTATTACCACTCATTATTACTAGCCACTAGTCACTAGTCACTAGTCACACTCACTAGTTACTACTTACTACTTACTACTTACTACTTACTACTTACTACTTACTACTTACTACTTACTACTTACTACTTACTACTTACTACTGACTACTAACTATTAACCACTTACTACTACCATCGTTAGTATGACTATAGTGTGAGTATTGGTACTGGTGTAACACATCTGTAGTCTACCCATCAATCTACTAAAAGCCTCAGTCTAGTTTGTCGATAGTTTACTCTTGGTCTCCCCTAACCACTATCTATAAAAACCTACACTCTCCATAAGTCTACACTAAGCTTTACCATTTCATAGAATCAACATTCCATAAGTCTCTCATCATCTACTTGCAATGGAGAACTACTCTATAATCTTCCAACTATAATCTTCCAACTATAATCTTGCAACTATAATATTCCAACTATACTCTTCGCTGGTCTTCCATAGCTATACGAACACTCTAGAGAAAAACCTTATAATCACCATGAATTCATATACCTGCCTTATCTCATAATATAACTTATCATATACTATACTGTGTCTTATTTCGGACCCTCACTCTACCCTATAGCTATAACTACCACTCTACTATACGTATACTTTATTCTATATTCATATCTCCTCTATTTTATGATCCACTATACCATATAAAGTATACATCTAAAGTCTACTCCACTATACCATATAAAGTCTACTCCACTATACCATATAAAGTTTACTCCACTATGCTATAAAGTCTACTCCACTAGACCATATAAAGTCTACTCCATTATACCTATCTTGCTCATCCCAATCTTTCCTATACCCTACATCTACTACTTTCAACTAGCCACTCTATCCATCAGTCTTTCCACCCAATATGTTTACCCACTATGTTTACCCACTTTACTCACTCTATTTCCCTACTCTATGCATCCACTATATTCACCCATTCTATTTTCTATATTATAACAAATTTAGGTCTACCTGTAAATGTGATTCCATGCAGAAGAGTACTTTGAAATACTAGACAATCTCATACGAATTCTCATGAGGTTCATTTAATCATGGAGTGATATATATAACAACATTATATTAAACCAGAACGTGTATTGATTAATGTTACTATACTTCCTCACCTAAGACTCTTCCATTTTCTATCTCCATCAGTCCATCAGTCCATCAGTCCATCAGTCCATAACTCCATCAGTCCATCAGTCCATAACTCCATCAGTCTATAGTCTATAGTCTATAGTCTCTATCTTGAATCTATGACTTCTATGATTATATGGGTCTATGACTTCTATGATTATATGGGTCTCTCACTTCTATGACTTCTATTCATTGGTCTATACCCCTTGGTCTCTATCTATGTTTCGGGTACTCATGGGTCTCTACTCATAGTGTATTCACGAGTGTGTATCTTTAGTCCACCATCAGTCCACCCTCTATTCTACATCTATTCACCTCTAGTTTGTATCCTCTAGTTCATATCCTTTAGTTCGTATCCTCTAGATCATATCCTCTAGATCATATCCATAACTTCATCTCTAAGTGACTCTCCAAACCTGATCTATAGGTCTCTGTACAGAGACTATCAATAAGTTCTGTTACTGGTTAATGTAGTATATGAGCCTGTGTCTATATCAACTTCTATAGACCTCTGTGATCATGTATTCTAGTTGTATGTTTCTATTAGAGAAAGAGACGGTTCTGCTCTGGCGTTGGTTAATGGTTCACGTCTGTATACTCATTGTGTACTTAAACTTCTACTGGACTGATTAAAGTAGCGTCTATATCATTAGAATTAGCTAAATTAAAAGAAAAGCAAGTTGCAACTTTTAGTGACCTTTCAACGACCATTGTCCTTGCCTTACAAGCCACCTCTCAATCTGAGTACCAAGTGAAGCGTCGACTCCTTTTGAATGTTGTAGTCAGACAAGGTTCTTCCGTCTTCCAATTGTTTTCCTGCAAAGATCAATCTTTGTTGGTCGGGTGGAATTCCTTCTTTGTCCTGGATCTTGGACTTGACATTGTCGATGGTGTCAGAAGATTCCACTTCGAGAGTGATGGTCTTACCGGTCAAAGTCTTGACAAAGATTTGCATACCACCTCTCAATCTGAGAACCAAGTGAAGAGTAGACTCTTTTTGGATGTTGTAGTCTGACAACGTTCTTCCATCTTCCAATTGCTTACCAGCGAAAATCAATCTCTGCTGGTCAGGTGGGATACCCTCCTTGTCTTGAATTTTAGACTTAACGTTGTCAATAGTGTCAGAAGACTCGACTTCGAGGGTAATAGTCTTACCAGTCAAGGTCTTGACGAAAATTTGCATACCACCTCTCAATCTAAGCACCAAGTGAAGGGTGGATTCCTTCTGGATGTTGTAATCGGACAACGTTCTACCATCTTCCAATTGCTTACCAGCGAAAATCAATCTCTGCTGGTCAGGTGGGATACCCTCCTTGTCTTGAATTTTAGACTTAACGTTGTCAATAGTGTCAGAAGACTCGACTTCGAGGGTAATAGTCTTACCAGTCAAGGTCTTGACGAAAATTTGCATACCACCTCTCAATCTAAGCACCAAGTGAAGGGTGGATTCCTTCTGGATGTTGTAATCGGACAACGTTCTACCATCTTCCAATTGCTTACCAGCGAAAATCAATCTCTGCTGGTCAGGTGGGATACCCTCCTTGTCTTGAATTTTAGACTTAACGTTGTCAATAGTGTCAGACGACTCGACTTCGAGGGTAATAGTCTTACCAGTCAAGGTCTTGACGAAAATTTGCATACCACCTCTCAATCTGAGAACCAAGTGGAGAGTGGATTCTTTTTGAATATTGTAATCAGACAATGTTCTTCCATCTTCCAATTGCTTACCAGCGAAAATCAATCTTTGTTGATCAGGAGGAATGCCCTCTTTGTCTTGAATCTTAGACTTGACGTTGTCAATAGTGTCAGAAGATTCAACCTCAAGGGTAATAGTCTTACCAGTCAAAGTCTTGACGAAAATTTGCATACCACCTCTCAATCTGAGAACCAAGTGGAGAGTGGATTCTTTTTGAATATTGTAATCAGACAATGTTCTTCCATCTTCCAATTGCTTACCAGCGAAAATCAATCTTTGTTGATCAGGAGGAATACCCTCCTTATCCTGAATTTTAGACTTGACGTTGTCAATAGTGTCAGAAGACTCAACCTCAAGGGTGATGGTCTTTCCAGTCAAAGTCTTAACAAAGATTTGCATACCACCTCTCAATCTAAGCACCAAGTGGAGAGTAGACTCCTTTTGGATGTTGTAGTCGGACAAAGTTCTACCGTCCTCCAATTGTTTACCGGCAAAGATTAATCTTTGTTGGTCAGGAGGAATTCCTTCCTTGTCTTGAATCTTGGACTTGACATTGTCAATGGTGTCAGAGGACTCGACCTCAAGGGTAATAGTCTTTCCTGTCAAAGTTTTCACGAAAATTTGCATGTTGTTAAGGTAGATATTTCTGGAGCTTTTGATTGTGGTGGCGCAATCGCTTTTATATACGCGAGGCAATAGGGGGTGGTGGTGCTCACGTGCGGCCTGCATTAGTCACGCGGAGGCAAAAAAGCAATATAAGCTTTCCTCTTTGGGCCGTGCGCGCCGCATTGAACACAAAAACCTGGGAAAAAGAAATTCAAGATTCCATTTATAATGGCCGTGCCGCCCGAACCAAAAGCCTTAAATTTTCGAAACTGGAAACGGGGAAAAGCGCAAATTACTCAATTGCATTGGTTCATGCAATCACCGCGGTGTTTCAGAGTTGCAGCTTGTTTCAGAGCCGTGCGGGGGCGAAATAGTCTATTTGTGGGTAAACCTTGAACCAGCCGCGCTATATTAATATTTCTTTTTGAAGGCCTCGCAATTTCTCGCGGTTGATAAAACAAAGGGAAAGATTCGAGATCCGTGGATTAGCCGTCTTAACGTGCATTTACTCGCCCACAACATTGGACACTTCCTGCATTTTCAACAATTATCAAGCATGACATCAAAGCATTGAAACAATGAGCCAATATTACAATAATCGAATGATACAATGAAACAATGAAACAATAAAAATATGATACAATGAAACTATGATGCCATAATATAAATCGCTGGTGCCTATGGTCAAAGAAACTGATACTCGTGGGGTTGAGGAAATTAATCATGAGATTGAGCCAGAATTGAATATTATTTATTAAGTTATCTATTTAAATCGGGAATGTGTCCGATTGAAAGCCGATCGAATCACGACCAACTACCAAGTATTCCAATTGATACTGGTGATCAGCTGACTCCATTGCGAATAGCTGGCTTTGGTCTACCCAGGTACTAGTCCAATACCATGGTTACATCCAATGGTAACAGATGAGGGTATTAGTACTTGAGAGCTGACCATGCCTGACAGACTATGCCTGACTGACTATGCCTGGCTGACTATGCCTGGCTGACTATGCCTGGCTGTAATTGCCGCTTGAGGCTTTTACCGAAGGTCCGCGCCTGCGCAAGCACCTTCAGATCCTCGCAATACTCAATCACCAACAGGGCCTTTTGTTGGATAGCACGTGAGAGAGGCTCGTTAAAAACCAAGTTCCGGATGGGTAGGATCAATACGCGGTACAGCGAAACAAGCCATGTGAAGAACTCAGGCGATCCCGTTTGGCACAAGTGAATGATGATGGTGAGGCATTTGAGCACCGTGATGTTGATGTCGGTACGGAAGTGGCTGGAGAAGGCATCGATTATGGAGGGTTTTATGCTTCCATAAAGGAAATCCACTGTCTTTGATTTGGAGAGTTTCAAGGGTGATGTGGGGGACTGTACCAATGAAATGTAACCCTTGGAATTACGATTCTGGTTTGCCTGAGAATTATGGGAATTATGGGAATTTTGGGAATTATGGGATTTTTGAGAATGCTGATTCATCTCTAGGGCGAAGCTCAGATTGAACACCATGGACAATTTGGAGAGCCGGGCATAAAGCTGCGCCTCAAGCTCCAAGAGACCTTTGGTATCATAACTCAAAGCGGTGAGATCTCCGAGCTGATGGCTCAGCAAGCCGTTCAGTTTATTATACAATGCTGTGGTTAGTGATGAAACGGGAAATTTTCGGTGTTACATACCATTACGAATGATGCTCCCAGTGGACCGACTTCTGAACATGACAACCGGGAACGAAGTACTATGTTTTGAGGTCTTGGTGAAGAGCTGAAGTCACTGGAATATTGAGAAGCTCAAGTGAAGAACTAAGCAAAAAGTCTGAGAGGGAAGACCGAAAGACGGAAGAGATTGAACTTGCAAACGGTTAAACTGGAACTGGCACAAAGTGATCTAGACGGGGAGATGAGGAATGAACTAGAAGGAATCAAGGAACTGGTTGAAAGGACTGGATGAAAATCAAAAAAAGAAGAAAAAAAAGAAAACTGGGTTCAAGGAATGAGTTGACGAAGTGATCAAGGGAAATGGTCGTGAGGAATTGAGATGTGTTGGTGGAATGTAGCAACACAGAGTATATATAGCGTGCAGCAATTATATAGGAGTAGTGCACAGTTTAGCCGTGCGGCAGACTGAAATAACAACAGAAAAATTTCAGCATACATAAATAGTGAAATTGGGAGAGAAAAAAAAGAATACCCAGAGAATAAAAATGTTTGAGCTTTCATAATTACCTAATTAGGAAACTTATACTTTAAAATACACTGCTAAAGCTGGTCGGTTGTTTCAAAATTGGTGATATTGAGTATTAGCCGAAATTGCCGATCCCTGCATATAGACGGATATTTTATTGTATGTATTTTTTATATATCGTATTCCGGGGTACGGGTGTATCGTGTAAATCATCGCAAATAATTATCTACCGTTTCGTTTGGATTATTATATGCAGGATATTACATTGGAGAAAAAAGTGGGTGTGACTTATATGCCGGATATGTATATACAACAGTACCACACAAGAAAAAAACACCAAAATAAACAATGAAAAGTTTTTGAATTTACAAATTTTAGTCAATCAGGTTCACGAGATTTATTCAATTGATTTCTTTTTTTTTTAGGTGAATGGAAAGTGTGGCTCTAGAATATTGACTGAGGATGTACGGGTTCCTGCATATAGGCCCAAATTTCTATGCGAAGTGAGAATTTCTCCTTCACTACTCGCCAAGAGACTCCTCTTTATCTTAGGATAAGCTAGTGACCCCGTCACACCCCAAAACTGCGCCTAAAACCATCGCAGATCACTGCTCGATTGCTCTGTGCAGGACCAATTACCTAATTAGTCGGCCTCGGAACTCCTCGGAATTTGCTCTGTCCCGGTTTATCCCGCCCCCCTTCCACCCCCTTCCCTCGGTATATTCTGCCAGACAGGACCCCCAAAGCATCCTCGGATCTGCTCGGCCACCACTATACCCGAACACAATAGTGAACACTTTAGTGAACACTAAGAAGGTTTACCCTCTCAAAAAGATAAACAGGAAACCCAATTTGAGACTGTGTCAAGAAATTTTTTTTTAGCAACGCCATATCCAAACCGTGAACCATCTTAGTTTTGCTTTAACTTTTGATTCTATTTCCTGCACGCAAGCGCAGACCTTTACTCCGTCGTCGTCGTCATCGTCGTCGTCATCCTATCCATTGACACAGCCAGTTGCATTCCTTCCGCAATGCATTAGACCTTTTTCCGGTAATACGTCATGTCTTATAGCCCCGCCGTGTCTCTAAACACCAGTCCGTCGTCGTCTTCCGACGCCGGAACGGGCTCTCTCAAGCTTCCGCCGCCTCCGAGTTTCCACTGTGATTCTGACGTGTTTTCTCAGTATCAGACATACCTCCTTGCCAAAAATCACCATGGTTTGGCGCTTTTGGCGCGTCAGAAAGGTGTTCCGCCGTTTTTACGGTTCAAAGTATGGGGAGTTTTGCTTAAACATCACCCTTTTGTGGTTAATCCATTCATCCAGCCCGATCAGTTCGATAAGGAAAAGACTCTGTCCGATAGCGAGTCGGAAGATGCGGAAAAAAACCTTCAGCATCAGATCCGTAAGGATCTACGCAAGTATATGCACCGAATAGCATTTTCGTCTTCGGAAGAGCCGCTTCTGCAGACTGAACTGCAGTTTTTCGACATTTTGGAGAGTTCGGTGCTTAAATTTGTCAATAAGTGGGGCCGCATCATCAAGTATGACCAGGCACTCACGTGGATGGCCTTAGGGTTAGCCGAATGGTTCCCTCCCATCCCCCACCAACCATGGGTGCTTCTTGGGCGAGATGTTACGTCCAAAGAACACAGCTGCATTGGTCTGGTCTTCCAGGATTATGAGGAGTACATTGAGTCGGTTCCAGATTTACGCGTTTTCCTTGATGAGCTTCTTGAAGATGAACATATTTGCAACTTGACGTTTCACGAGGCCTTTGAGCGGTTGACGTTGGTGTTGTTGCATTCTCCAGAAGTGGCCAATAAGCGCAATAACCATAAGTCCATGGTTTTCGATAAATCCACGTTGCCAGTGACGGGAGGACTCATTGAAGAACGAGTGTCGTTTTTCATCTACATTTTCCAAAAATTGCTCCCGGAATTGTATACATATTTCCAGGAGGAACAAATCCTTAATAAGTTCGGGCTGTACGATGATGAGTGGGTACTCTGGTGGCTCAAATATTGTGGGTCCAAGGTGTGGTCACGTGTGGACCGAGGCCGGGTGTGGGACCTTATGTTGGGCTGGAGGACCGAGAGTCGTCGTGTTGAGTTGGACCTGAACTACTATACAGGCAAGCTCAATATACCCGATGAATTGCTTGACAAGTTGGGGCCGGATGCGTTCTGGTCTGTTGAGGATAGCAATATTGAAGAAGAGCGGAGCAAGTCCGAGGACTACTTGCTCGGTGAGTTGAATTTAGAGGAAGGAGATGAAGTGAAGAAGGAAGGAGGAAGCGAGAAAAAGGTGAAAGAGAAGGAGGTGAAAAAGGAGAAGGAGGTGAAAAAGGAGAAGAAGGAAGAAGGAAGCGAGCAAAAAGACGTGAAGGAAGAGGAGGAGGAAGGAGACAAAGAAACCGATGTGTCTTCTCAAACCTCACAGGAAAATGGCAAGATCAAACAAATGATTCCGTTCGCCATCATTGATCCCCACATTGAGCTCGTTTTCGTATCGCTTTCCCTCCTCAAAGCCAAGGAGCATACGTTGGTGGAGTTGGACCAGCATGAGATCCGTACGTTCCTCCTGAGGTTGCCAGCCAAACTGTTCAAGCTTAGTGACAAGTACAAGAAGTACCAGGAGCAGAAGGATAAGTTGAGGGGCGCCATTCCCACCAGCGAGTACAAGTTCACGTATGAGTACATGGATAGCATTATCTACGAGGCTGGAGAGCTCTGGCGCAAGTGGCTTTGGCTCGAAATGAACGGGGAGAGCTAGTCCAAGGAGAAAGTTGGTGAAAATAAAAAAAATAAGAAGAGAGAAGAAAGGTTGATGAGGAACAAGAAGAGAGGAGAGAAGAGAATCCAAAGAAATTCATTTAATATGTTGACTAAGCACTTGCCATATTCTAGATTTATAGATACCCAACCATTAGTGTCTATACTACTCTAAGTCTAATACTCGAAAGGAATAGACATCTTCCTCAAGCACTATTCCAGCTATAAATAGATGGTAAGACAGATTGTTTTCGTAACTCTTTCAGTTACAAGTAAAACTTGCTGCCACCAATAACTTCAAGTAACAACTTCAAGTTGAATATCACAATGTTGTCAGATTTCAAAGTACCATGACAAAGTACCATGACAAAGTACCATGACAAAGTACCATGACAAAGTACCATGACAAGGTACCATGCAAAGTACTAACATGACAAAGCATTAACATGGCAAAGTATCAACATGACAAAGTATCAACATGAAGAAGGAGGATACCAAGTTGATGATTAACAACTCCCACTTGCAACCCTACGTCTTCGAGACCTTGGACCGTTGCTTCTAAGAAGCTTGTTCAATTTAAAAGGGATATTACTTTGTTAATATAAAAGGTAATATTAAAAAGTGATAAATTTCATACCAAGAATAATACCTATGATTTTTATAAGAATATAGAAAATCAACTTATGGTAAAATTATATCCTCAAAGAATTGTATAGATAAAAAATGATAATCACATAGTGTTAGAAGAATTATATAGATAAAAAATGATAATCACATAGTCTTAGATGAATTATATAGATAAAAAACGATAATCATATAGTGTTAGTGTTAGATTCTTGTTGTAACGTTAAGTACTAAGTTCTGTTTATTCGTTGATGATTTCTCAAGCGAGGAATCGGAGCTACTTTTTTAGTGTTTTCAAGAATACCTCCTTAGCGATCATTGTTTTAATCACCTCAGTTGATTCTGCTACTCCGTACAATAGGGCGGAGTAGAAGTTTGAATAGAAAATTAAAAAAAACAATAGCCATTGGATCAGGCAGAGTGGTTTCATAATATCACCATAGGCAGATCCCTATCCATGGTGGGTCTGACAATAATCATAAAGTGTTAGAAGAATTATATAGATAAAAAACAATATTCATAAAGTGTTAGAAGAATTATATAGATAAAAAACAATATTCATAGAGTGCTGGAAGAATTATATAGATAAAAAACAATATTCATAAAGTATTAGATCCACCATAGGCAGGCCCTGGCTATGGATTATGAATAGTATTCTAAAGCCTCTCAGCCCGAATATTCTTACTCAAAACCCAACGGCATCCTATAGGTTTAGCATCAAGAGGACCGATTTCCGGGGGGAAAGGTTTGGATTTCCTCATGCGACTTCATCATCAGCATTGCATGCCTCTGAGTATTGTTTAAATGGGTGCAAAAAGTGAGAAATGTGCGAACAAAGGAAAAACAATGTGACTGTGCGCACCAGTAATAGAGCATAACTCACCAATAATTAGACTCACCAACAATTAAATTCGTACATCCATTTTCAAAAGTATAAACTAATGAAACTGATTAAAGTGAGGATCATAAGTGTGTCTAGTCTGAAAAAAGTGGTCCTGCGCTTGGTGCTGCACTCAACATTACCTCGTCTGAAAAGGCTTATATGCCCAAAAAAGTCATTAATATGTTGAGCTCGTCCAAGATCTCGCCTGTATCCAGTAGGGATCTTACATTAGCTCTCATTTTTAAGTATAGAAATGACAAAGAGTTCTGGGATGATTTTTTTTTGTTATCAATTTCGTGTTTGTTTAAGTGTAGTACTTTCTACAGAAACTTAACCACGGCTATACAGTGTTTTTCAAAACTATTCAAACCTGAGGGGGGAAGGAGGGAAGCGGGGAATGATTGAAGCAGCCAGAAGTAGCAAAAATAAACAAACCATTTATTCAAAAAGCTTGGCACTCCTTCACATAGTCTTTCAAATTATTGGTCTACTTAATTTTGCTAGGTTTGAAATATATTGCTGCACTGGTTTGAATAGTATTCAAAAAGACTGTGGTAAGTAGTATCTTGTAATTAGTATCTTGTTATAAGTATCTTGTTATTAGTATCTTGTAATTAGTATCTTGTTATAAGTATCTTGTTATTAGTATCTTGTGATTAGTTTTTTGTGATTAGTATTACACCTACCATGGGTAGACTCACTACCCATAGAGGTATCACTGGCTAGCTTAATAATTAGTCGAATTCCCACTTATTGAGATCCATCAACGAATGAACATAACTCCCAGTATTAAAAGTATTCAAGAATCTAATAACTAGTATCTAGTGATAGTATCTAGCAATAGTATCTAGTAATAGTATCTAGTAATAGAATCTAGTAATAGTATCTAGTAATAGTATCTAGTAATAGTATCTAGTATTAACATCATTAAGACGAAATTACTTTCACTAGGTGCATTCACTAGGAGTACAAAACGTGGGGGGGGGGGTCCAAAGAATCTTAAACCCAAAAAATCTCAGTGTTTTTTTGTGAGGTCGTATGAGAAGTCAAGAACCTGAAACAACCTTTTTGACCTTGTCTTGTTCATCAGAGTTGTTGGTCAAGTTAGTGTAAGGTTTCTATGGTGCTTTGAAATCTGTCAAATTGGAAAGATAGATATATTTATATTTTTAGGTTTCTCTTGCTCTTGAGGTTTTGACTGTTCCGTTTTAGACTGTATCGTTTTTGACTGTTCCGTTTTAGACTGTTCCTGTTTTGATTGTTCCGGTTTTGACGGCTCAGTGGCAATATCAGAAAGCATGGTTCCATCGGGAAGTTTCATTTTGGTTATCAAGCCACTGGATTGGAGCCAGATGAAAGCAACAATTTTCTCCGGGTAGTAAACACCAGCTTCTAACTCGAACAGGACTGTCTTTACGTTCTTTTTCACACTACCTCCTCCTCCCCGTGGGCCAAGAACGGTGAGATCTACTTCCTCCAGGACACTTCTTGAAGTATCGTTGATGCATGTGGACCCGGCACCAAGCTGTAAGGAAGCCTCATTATCCGCTTGAACCGTGAATATGTACTGACCTGTCTGCTTAGCCTTAAAAAAGCCCCTCAATTCCCGCTCATTTCCTTGAAGAAGCCGCTCAATTCCTTGAAGAAGCCGCTCACTTCCATAGTGAAGTTGCTGGTACTTATTCTGTTGCCATAGATTGTACCCTGGACAATTTTAGTTTTGCTCACGTTTTGAATCAAAGAGAAATCAGGTTTTTAAACATCTTCAATCTTCTAGTTAGCCAAAACACTTCTAGCCTCCTGAAAAGAAACCAGCTTCACAGCCCTGATAATTATGCAAGGGGCAGTGGAAAACATTCATCGTAGTAAGCTGTATGTAAGTATTAATAGTATCTAGTAATAGTATCTAGTAATAGTATCTAGTAAGTATAATTATACCCCATTCCTATACTTAATTTACAGTGAAAGACTACAAGTAAAGGAAATCGAACAAATGATTGTACCCATAAAGCTGGTCATCTAGTCAAAAACTACCATTACTACTAATTCATACTACGATGATAAAGTGGGTTAAAGGTTGACACAGTGAAACCAAAACTCGGCTTTGTCTTAGCTGGTGAGATTCTTAAAGTGGGAGTTTATGTGACGGTGGAAACCCTTGCAACCGACGCCTGGGTGGCTAGTGGCAAGTGTACGAAATCATTGAAATATGGGTTCTGGGTAGTATGTGAAATAGAGTATTAGGCAGGAGACTAAGTGTACAATCCATACCTCCCATTAGTGTCAACCATCCATAGAGAATCCCCAATCCAAATATCATAATGTTTCAAACACCAACTTTAACTCTCATTAGAATTCAAGATTCTGAATTCTTAAATCTGGAACCTGGTATAGATTCAAGAAATATTATAAGTGCTACTATTAGAGTTAATATTAGAACTACTATTTGACTTAGTACTGGAATCAGTATTAGACTTAGTACTGCTCAGCCGAACGAACCATTGTGATTTATATAACAATATTTGAAGAGAAATTTGTCACTGCAAAACTCTTTACCAGAACAATGGTGATGATGTTTCTGGCATCTTCGAAAACAAGCCATCATTGTGATAATCAAATGCCTGGTACGACGTTGCCATTAGCCATTGTTAGAATCGGTCAAGCAGACTTATAATACCAGAGGTAGTACTCGAGCTAATATTAGAGGTAGTACTAGAACTAATAGTAGAGGTAATAATAGAGCTAATATTAGAGTTAGTACTAGAACTAATAGTAGAGTTAGTACTAGAAAAAATAAAAGATTTCAATGATTATTAGGTGAAGTTTCAGTTGGTTTTGATATGACGGTTTGTTAGGTTTGTGTGGGAATGGTAATGATGGATGTATTTTTAAGTTGCAAACCACATCTAAATTTGAATTGAATTGAACTGGGTTGCGGCTGAATATCAAATATTGGAGAATACTGCGAGCCATCAACTTATGCAGCGAATAATTCAAATACAGTGTTTTCCAAAACTATTCAAACCACACTATCAAAAAAGTTCAAGATAATAATTCAAAAAGTTCCATACTCCTCCCTTCTCACAATCTTTCAAGCCAAATGGCATAATGATTTTCACGCCAACTTTCATTCATTGAAGGAATCAATATTCGGATGAAATCTTAAATCTTAAATCTTAAATTCTAAATCTGGCCCATTCCTTCATATGTACTCACATTTGGGAGTCTTTCAGTACCACATTATTTCGAGAGTGACGTAGTACCAATCAAGGGTCAAAAAGGGGAGGGAACATGAACTGGTATGAATTTTTATTGGTGGTGCGAGAAATCTATATCGATGGGGATATCGGTCTATTTATATTTTTTGTTCGCAACAACCCCTCATTTGCCACCATTCTGATTTACAGCCATCCGCGCACCACCCTCTGATTTACAGCCACCCTCTGATTTACAGCCATTCGCGCACCGCAACATATAAGAACAGGGACACCCCCCCCATCCTTTCCTTTCGTTGAAACCATTTTTTAAACCACTCTCTAGGCCATTACTTAAACTACTCGCTAGGCCATTGCTTATACCATTGTTCAAACTATTAGTTCCATACTATCATGATATATATATACAAAAGCAAATTGCTAGAGTGCATGGAATAGTGCATGAATTTAGATCTGAAAATATGAATGGTTTGTAAAAGTTGTTTGTGGAGGTTAAGTGTATTGGTTTGTTGAATTTTGTTATTGTGGTTTGTTTGAATCGTTTTGTCGTGGTAGGCTGAACCATTCTGCCTTAATGGTTCGGAACATTTCGAGTCGTTAGTTGGATCCACTTTGCCGCACTGGTACACAGTAATTTTTCAAAACTATGGGAGCCAGGGGGATCATAATGCTTGGAACCAGAACTACCAGTCTTAAACAAACCAAGAAGTGAAAAACGTTTTCTTACCCCCCCTTTACCCTGCCCCCTCCTTTCACAGAGTCGTTCAAAGCAATTGGTGGAATGTTTCATAACACCAACTTTCATTCATTCAAGAATTCAATATTCGGAAACTTTTATATATATGAAGCCTGGATTGAATAATCTTGAAAAAACACTGGTTCAAATAGTATTCAAAAAGACTATAAAGGAAGGACGTACGAAAGAGAGTACGTTTCAACTTGGATTTTAGTATATACAATATACAGGGATACGTAAGTTGTGCCTTACTAGACCAATTTCTCTAGCTCTGGGCCACTG